>JAAALK010000283.1:86396240-86426206 GCA_019279435.1 Zizania palustris
CGCTAAGACTTGCGATTTGATTGCTGTCCTTGTCAAAAAAGATATGCCGAAGGGTGCTAGTTCGACTGCCCATTTTCCAATCCTTCCAGTGGAATCTTTACTTCGGAGCATATCTCCCAAAGGATACGAAGTTGGTACAATTACATTATGAGCCAAAAAATAATGTCTTAATTTCCTCGAAGCCATTATCAGAGCATAAACGAACTTTTCGAGTTCGGAATATCTTGTTTTCGCTCCTGATAATGCTTCGGAGACAAAATAAACAGGATTTTGGACCAACTTCCCATTGAAATCTATTTCTCTGACAAGGACTGCACTGACAGCAGAGCTTGTAGCTGCAAGGTAAAGGAGTAGGGTTTCGTCCGCAGTAGGCACCGTGAGTGTAGCGAGATTACTGAGATACTCTTTAATATCTTCGAAGCTTTTCTGACACTCCGGTGTCCATGCAAAATCTTCAGACCCTTTCAATGCTTTAAATATAGGCAAGCTTCTCTCCGCAGACTTTGCTAAAAACCTGCTAAGTGCTGCCAGACGTCCAGTCAGCTTTTGCACTTGCTTTAAATTTTCCGGAGGAGCCATCTTTTGTAGCGCAGTTATTTGAGTAGGGCTAGCTTCAACCCCCTGCTTGAAACTAAATACCCTAACAACTTTCCAGCCTTAGCCCCAAAGATATATTTTTCGGGGTTAAGACGGATCCCACATGCCCGAAGGCTATTAAATGTTTCTGCTAAGTCTAGGCTATGTTGGTGCTTTAAAGCACTCTTTATTACAATATCATCCATATAGGCCTCCACATTGCGACCTAATTGATGACGTAGAGCCTTAGCAACTAACCTCGAAAAAGTAGCCCCGGCATTTCTTAAGACAAAAGGCATTTTTACATAACAAAAGACTCCCGAGGGAGTTACGAAGCTTGTCTTGATCTCATCTTCGCGCTTCAACCATATTTGATGATAACCAGAATACGCGTCAAGGAAGCTTAATAACTCCGAACCTGCGGTGGAGTCGACCAATTGATCAATTCGGGGCATGGGGTAGGGGTCACGAGGGCATGCTTTATTCAAGGATGTGAAATCAATGCACATGCGCCACTTTCCAGAGGATTTCTTCTTGACGAAGTCTGGGTTGGCTAACCATTCTGTGTGAGCCACTTCTCTGATAATCCCAGCCTTCAACAATTTTTCAACTTCGTCCTTCGCCAGAAAATCTCTTTCTGCAGACATTTTCCGGAGTCTTTGCCGAACAGGCCGGGCCTTCGGGTTTACAAGCAAACTATGTTCAATGATATCCCGATAGACTTCGGTAATGTCTTCGTCAGACCAAGCAAAGACATCTAAATTCTCTTTCACCACTTCTTCCAAGGAGGTTGCAACTTCTGGAGGTAAATCTTTACCAAATTGAAATGAATATTCTTTACCATCTTTAACAATAATCTTCGTTGCGATCTCTCCTTCAGGACTTGGTCTTGGGAAGGATTTCTTCGAAGATTCAGAAGGAGCTGAAAAATTCTCTTGATTATCTTGCACATTATTCACTTGTCTTGGATCAAGAGGGGGGCCATGGCAATATTCCGCTCTTCGGGCAGTAGCTTGATCTCCGAAGACTGTAAGAACTCCTGCTTGCGTGGGCATCTTCATGCACAAGTAATTGTGGTGTGCCACAGCTCCGAACTGATTTAACATGCCTCTTCTGAAGATGACGTTGTAGGCATATGGAGCATCTACAACGTCGAAGATTACTTCCTCCGTCCTGGCTAACAATCCTTCTCCGAAAGTAACTTCCAGGCCTATTTGGCCAAGTGCATCAAGCGGAGGTCCTGTGAAGCCTTGCAAAGGACGAGCCGCTGGAAGAAGGTGTTTTCTGGAAATGCACAACTGATCGAAGGCTTGAATAAAAATAATATCCGCTGAACTGCCTCCGTCAATTAACACTCTTCGAACCTCAGTTCCTGCAATGTCAGCAATAATGACAAGTGGGTCTGCATGTGGGAATTTAATGCCAGCTGCATCCTCTGCAGAAAAAGATATTGGTACATGGGACCATTCCGGCATAGCAGCTGCAGATGACGAAGTTCCAATGTGGCCCACTTCTCTGACATAGTCTCTTCTCTGCCTTTTTGACATGCTTCCGAGGGTACCTCCACCGAAGATGGGGAGGACTACTCTTTTTCCTCGGTCTTGCCCTTCTTCTTGCTTCGGAGGTGGCATAACATTGGCCACCGGAGGCCGTCTTGCAGCTTCGAAGTTTTCTATCCGCGCCACAGCCTGGACAGGCTCCGGGCACACTTCAGCTGGAACTCGGTCAGTAGTACCTCGACCCGAAGTTCTTTCTAGATACTCTCCTCTCAGAGTAAGTATAGCCTTGCAAGTATCAGTTGCGTGGCTTCGGTTTTCACCATGATTACAGCAGAAAAGGGTCTGGCCTTTGCCAGCCATTTTCCCTGGCGGCCTCCAACCGCTGACCTTGTTTCCCGAAGGTTGTGGAGCTCTCTGGGTGATCTTTTGCAGGGGTGCAATGTTCAGGACTTTAGAACGGGGATGCTTTTGCCCCCTTCTCCTATCATGCTGAAATTTGAAGACTGGTTCCCGCGGCTGTGCCGAAGTTTTTACTTCCACTTTTACTTCCTGCAGTATGGATGGAGTAGCTGCAGTTCTTCGAAGCCAACCTTCTTCCGACCTTGCATATTCTTCAAAGTATGACATCAGCTGAGAAACAGAAGATATGCTTTTCTGGTGAAGCTTGTCAAGGAGGCCTTGATGAATGAGACCTTCCCGAGCTGCATCAACTACCGAAGATGTACTCAACCCTCGGATCTGCGACTTCGTATGAGCGAAGCGCTTGAAATATTGCCTCAATGTCTCTCCAGGGAGTTGCTTCACCTGGAAAAGACTTCCCGTCGACATTAGAGGCACGAAGGTGCCTTGAAAATTGCTTACGAACTTCTTCTTCAGCTGCCCCCATGAATTAATTGATCCGGGCTTCAAAGACCAGAACCACCTTAATGCTACTCCTTGAAGATCTAAGGGGAAGCATTTTGCCATGGTATCTCGAACTCCTCCACTGGCTTCAATTGCTAGAGCATAAGAACGGACAAATTCTCCCGGATCTTCATCTCCTGCATACTTGCAAAGCTTCGAAGTCTTGAACTTCGGGTCGAAGCGAACCTTTTGTAGTTCAGGATGCAACGGAGATTTAGTATCAAAGGAGGCATTCTCCGGGGCTTCGGGATAGATGGGTTCGTCGTCTTCAGGTACTTCTGCAATAATAGGGATGGCTTGAGAGCGAAGCCTATTTGCAGCTTCTTGCCGCCATCTCGCTACTTCAGCTTGGAGACTGGCCATTTGAGCGGCCATATCACCAAGATTGTCTTCATCTCCTCCGGAAGGATCTTCCGGGTCTTGAGAACTGAGAGGATCAGTTCGGAGTGGGACTTGAGGTGGAAAAGGAACTCCGGGTGGTCGAAGTATAGAGGGAGTTGGCGGAGGAACTCCGTATGCTCGAGGAATGGGAACTCCTTCCGGAGTTTGGGGTGGAGGAAACGTCGAAGGTCCTCCGACCTCAACAGTGTCGGGAGGTGCCTCTCCGGAGGTCCGAGGGGACCTCCGAACAGGGTTACGAGGTGCGCTCCGCTTAGGAGGCATGATGCAAGAAGTTGGTAGAGAACGAAGTTTCTTGGACTAGGTTCCCCACGGACGGCGCCAACTGTTGGCGTAAAAGATTACGCTAACAGGTTTCTGAAGATTAGAAACTAACAAATGAAGTGTTTGCGAAGTGAACTGTTCTAAGCCTCCGAAAGGATAATAACTTAGAATAGTTCGAATGTGTGTATTGAATAACTTGTATTCGGTGTCCTTGTTACAGGGTGAAACGGGGGGTATTTATAGGCCTAAATATTAAGGAAAAGACCTATTTACCCCTCTATTACAACCGACATAATGGAAACTATTCGGTACCCTTAATAGGGCTAAAATGGTAAAATACTAATCTAATGAGAAAGAAGATAGGTCTTCCATCTTAGCTGGCAGAAAAGATCTCAGAAAATTCCAAGCTTCGAAGATATACTCCGAACTAAGGTCCATCTTCATACTTCGAGTTTGACTCAAGGCATCTCCGAAGATGCATGCTGGAAACCTTCGAATCCGTTATCTGCCTTTGTGTTGTTACTGCAATAACCCTGAGGATGGAATATTTTCCCCCAACAACTGAGATACTCTTTAATATCTTCGAAGCTTTTCTGACACTCCGGTGTCCATGCAAAATCTTCGGACCCTTTCAATGCTTTAAATATGGGCAAGCTTCTCTCCGCAGACCTTGCCAAAAATCTCCTAAGTGCTGCTAGACGACCTGTCAGCTTTTGCACTTGCTTCAAGTTTTCCGGAGGAGCCATCTTTTGTAGCGCAGTTATTTGAGTAGGGCTAGCTTCAATCCCTCTGCTTGAAACTAAATATCCTAACAATTTCCCAGCCTTTACTCCGAAGATGCATTTCTCGGGGTTAAGACGGATCCCACATGCCCGAAGGCTATTAAATGTTTCCGCTAAGTCTAGGCTATGTTGGTGCTTTAAAGCACTCTTTATTACAATATCATCCATATAGGCTTCCACATTGCGACCTAATTGATGACCTAGAGCCTTAGCAACTAACCTCGAAAAAATAGCCTCGGCATTTCTTAAGCCAAAAGGCATTCTTACATAACAAAAGACTCCCGAGGGAGTTACGAAGCTTGTCTTGATCTCATCTTCGCGTTTCAACCATATTTGATGATAACCGGAATACGCGTCAAGGAAGCTTAATAACTCCGAACCTGCAGTGGAGTCAACCAGTTGATCAATTCGGGGCATTGGGTAGGGGTCACGAGGGCATGCTTTATTCAAGGATGTGAAATCAATGCACATGCGCCACTTTCCGGAGGATTTCTTCTTGACGAAGACTGGGTTGGCTAACCATTCTGTGTGAGCCACTTCTCTGATAATCCCAGCCTTCAACAATTTTTCAACTTCGTCTTTCGCCAGAACAGCTCTTTCTGCAGACATTTTTCGGAGTCCTTGCCGAACAGGCCGGGCCTTCGGGTTTACAAGTAAACTATGTTCAATGATATCCCGATTGACTCCGGTGATGTCTTCGTCAGACCAAGCAAAGACATCTAAATTCTCTTTAACCACTTTTTCCAAGGAGGTTGCAACTTCTGGAGGTAAATCTTTACCAAATTGAAATGCATATTCTTTACCATCTTTAACAATAATCTTCGTTGCGATCTCTCCTTCAAGACTTGGTCTTGGGAAGGATTTCTTCGAAGATTCAGAAGGAGCTGAAAATTTTTCTTGATTATCTTGCACATTATTCACTTGTCTTGGATCAAGAGGGGGGCCGTGACCATATTCCGCTCTTCGGGCGGTAGCTTGATCTCCGAAGACAGTAAGAACTCCTGCTTGCGTGGGCATTTTCATACACAAATAATTGTGATGTGCCACAGCTCCGAACTGGTTTAACATGCCTCTTCCGAAGATGACGTTGTAGGCATATGGAGCATCTACAACGTCGAAGATTACTTCCTCTGTTCTGGCTAACAATCCTTCTCCGAAGGTAACTTCCAGGCCAATTTGGCCAAGTGCATTGAGCGGAGGTCCTGCGAATCCTTGCAAAGGACGAGCCGCTGGAAGAAGGTGCTTTCTGGAGATGCACAATTGATCGAAGGCTTGAACAAAAATAATGTCTGCCGAACTGCCTCCATCAATTAACACTCTTTGAACCTCAGTTCCTGCGATGTCAGCAGTAATGACAATTGGATCTGCATGTGGAAATTTAATGTCATCTGCATCCTCTGCCGAAAAAGATATTGGCACATGGGACCATTCTGGCATAGCAGCTGTAGATGATGAAGTTCCAATGTGGCCCACTTCTCTGACATACTCTCTTCTCTGCCTTTTTGACATGCTTCCAAGGTACCTCCTCCGGAGATGGGGAGAACTACTCTTTTTCCTCGGTCTTGCCCTTCTTCTTGCTTCGGAGGTGGCATAATATTGACCACCGGAGGGCGTCTTGCAGCTTCGAAAGTTTCTATCCGCGCCACAGCCTGGACAGGCTCCGGGCGCACTTCAGCCAGAACTTGGTCAGTAGTACCTCGACCCGAAGTTCTTTCTAGATACTCTCCTCTCAGAGTAAGTATAGCCTTGCAAGTATCAGTTGCGTGGCTTCGGTTTTCACCATGAATACAGCAGAAAAGGGTCTGGCCTTTGCCAGCCGTTTTCCCTGGTGGCCTCTAGCCGCTGACCTTGTTTCCCGAAGGTTGTGGAGCTCTCTGGGTGTACTTTTGCGGGGGTGCAATGTTCAAGACTTCAGAACAGGGATGCTTTTGCCCCCTTCTCCTATCATGCTGAACTTCGAAGACTGGTTCTCGCGGCTGTGCCGATGTTTTTACTTCCTGCAGTGCGGATGGAGTAGCTGCAGTTCTTCGAAGCAAACCTTCTTCCGACCTCGCATATTCTTCAGAGTATGACATCAACTGAGAAACAGAAGATATGCTTTTCCGGTGAAGTTTATCAAGGAGGCCTTGATGAATGACACCTTCCCGAGCTGCGTCAACTACCGAAGATGTAGTCAACCCTCGGATCTGCGACTTTGTATGAGCGAAGCGCTTGAAATATTGCCTCAATGTCTCTCCAGGGAGTTGCTTCAAGATAGATAGGTTCGTCGTCTTCAGGCACTTCTCGAATAACTGGGATGGCTTGAGAATGAAGCCTGTTTGCGGCTTCTTGTCGCCATCTTGCTACTTCAGCCTGGAGACTGGCCATTTGAGCGGCCATATCACCAAGGTTGTCTTCATCTCCTCCAGAAGGATCTTCCGGGTCTTGAGAACTGAGAGGATCAGTTCGGAGTGGAACTTGAGGTGGAAGAGGAACTTCGGGTGGTCGAAGTATGGATGGAGTTGGCGGAGGAACTCCGTATGCTCGAGGAATGGGAACCCCTTCCGGAGTTTGAGGTGGAGGAAATGTCAAAGGTCCTCCGACCTCAACAGTGTCGGGAGATTCCCCTCCGGAGGTCCGAGGGGACCTCCGAATAGGGTTACGAGTTGCACTCCGCTTAGGAGGCATGATGTAAGAAGTTGGTAGAGAACGAAGTTTCTTGGACTAGGTATCCCCACGGACGGCGCCAACTGTTGGCGTAAAGATTACGCTAACAGGTTTCTGAAGATTAGAAACTAACAAACGAAGTGTTTGCGATGTAAAATGTTCTAAGCCTCCGAAAGGATAATAACTTAGAATAGTTTGAATGTGTGTATTGAATAACTTGTATTCGGTCCCTATTACAGGGTGAAACGGGGGGTATTTATAGGCCCAAACATTAAGGAAAAGACCCTTTTACCCCTCTGTTACAACCGACATAGTGGAAACTATTCGGTACCCTTAATAGGGCTAAAATTGTAAAAGACTAATCTAATGAGAAAAAAGATAAGTCTTCCATCTTAGCTGGGAGAAAAGATCTCAGAAGAGTCCATGTTCGAGGATATACTCCGAACTAAGGTCCATCTTCATACTTCGAGCATGACTCAAGGCATCTCCGAAGATGCATGTTGGAAACCTTTGAATCCATTATCTTCCTTTGTGTTGTTACTGCAATAACCCTGAGGATAGAATATTTTCCCCCAACAGTACTGAAGGAGGTGTTTCTCGAGTTTCCATTCAGGACACGAATGTTTCAAAAACGTCGCCACTTGTAATGTACAAGAATCAAAAGTATGCTTCTGGAACAAAAAGGTTCATTAACAGCCCCAACGTTCCAAATATGGTGGAATAGTACTGAAGGAGGTGTTTCTCGACTATCCATTCGGGACACGAATTTTGCAAAAATATAGGCCCTCGTAATGTGCGAGAATCAAAAGTTTGCTTCTGGAACAAAAAGGTTTCATTAACATGCCCAAGCATCCAAATATGGTAGAATTGTCCAGAAGGAGGTGTTTCTCGAGTTAACATTCAGGACACGATTGTTGCAAAAATGGCACCACTATTAATGCGCAAGAATCAAAAGTTCGCTTCCGGAACAATAAGGTAGATTAACATGCCCAATCATCCAAATATTGTGGAATAGTACCAAACGTGGTGTTTCTCGAGTTTCCATTCAGGACACGAATATTGCAAAAACATCGCTACTCGTAATATGAAAGAATCAAAAGTTCGCTTCCGCAACAAAAAGGTTTTCATTAACATTCCCAAGCATCCAAATATGGTGGAATAGTACCGAAGGAGGTGTTTCTCGAGTTTCCATTCGGGACATGAATGTTGAAAAAACGTCGCCACTCGTAATATGCAAGAATCGAAAGTTCACTTCTGTAATAAAAAGGTTCATTAAATGCCCAAGCATCCAAATATGGTGGAATAGTACCAAAGGAGGTGTTTCTCGAGATTCTATTTAGGACACAAATGTTGCAAAAATGACACCACTCTTAATGTGCAACAATCAAAAGTTCGCTTCCGGAACAATAAGGTAGATTAACATGCCCAATCATCCAAATATTGTGGAATAGTACCGAAGCTGGTGTTTCTCGAGTTTCCATTCGGGACACGAATGTTGCAAAAACATCACCAGTCGTAATATGCAAGAATCAAAAGTTCATTTCCGGCACAAAAAGGTTTTCATTAACATGCCCAAGCATCCAAATATGGTGGAATAGTATCGAAGGAGGTATTTCTCAAGTTTCCTTTCGGGACATGAATGTTGCAAAAACATCGCCACTCGTAATATACAAGAATCAAAAGTTCGCTTTCGTAACAAAAAGGTTCATTAACATGCCAAGCATCCAATAATGGTGGAATAGTACCGAAGGAGGTGTTTCTCGAGTTTCCATTCGGGACAGCAATGTTGCAAAAACGTCGCCACTCGTAATATGCAAGAATCAAAAGTTCGCTTCTAGAACTAAAAGGTTTTCATTAACATGCCAAAGCATCCAAATATGGTGGAATAGTATCGAAGGAGGTGTTTCTCGAGTTTCCATTCAAGACATGAATATTGCAAAAACATCTCCACTCATAATATGCAAGAATCGAAAGTTCGCTTGCATAATAAAAAGGTTCATTAACATGCCCAAGCATCCATATATGGTGGAATAGTACCGAAGGAGGTGTTTCTCGAGATTCCATTCAGGACACAAATGTTGCAAAAACATCGCCACTCTTAATGTGCAACAATCAAAAGTTCGCTTCCGGAACAAAAAAGTAGATTAACAAGCCCAATCATCGTAACAGAGTGTAATAGTACCGGAGGAGGTGTTTTTTGAGTTTCCGTTCAGCACATGAATGTTGTTAAAATGTGCAAGAATCAAAAGTTCGCTTCACGAACAAAAGGTTTTCATTTCTATGCCCAAGCATCCAAATATGGTGGAATAGTACCGAAGGAGGTGTTTTTCGAGTTTTCATTCGGGACACGAATGTTGCAAAAACATCGCCACTCGTAATATGCAAGAATCAAAAGTTCGCTTCCACAGCAAAAAGGTTCCTTGACATGCCTAAGCATCCAAATATGGTGGAATAGTATCGAAGGTGGTGTTTCTCGAGTTTCCATTCAGGACACGAATGTTTCAAAAACGTCGCCACTTGTAATGTACAAGAATCAAAAGTATGCTTCTGGAACAAAAAGGTTCATTAACAGCCCCAAGCTTCCAAATATGGTGGAATAGTACTGAAGGAGGTGTTTCTCGAGTATCCATTCGGGACACGAATGTTGCAAAAATATAGACCCTCATAATGTGCAAGAATCAAAAGTTCGCTTCTAGAACAAAAAGGTTTCATTAACATGCCCAAGCATCCAAATATGGTAGAATTGTCCTGAAGGAGGTGTTTCTAAAGTTACCATTCAGGACACGATTGTTGCAAAAATGGCACCACTATTAATGCGCAAGAATCAAAAGTTCGCTTCCGGAACAATAAGGTAGATTAACATGCCCAATCATCCAAATATTGTGGAATAGTACCAAAGGTGGTGTTTCTCGAGTTTCCATTCGCGACACGAATGTTGCAAAAACATCGCTACTCGTAATATGAAAGAATCAAAAGATCGCTTCCGCAACAAAAAGGATTTCATTAACATTCCCAAGCATCCAAATATGGTGGAATAGTACCGAAGGAGGTGTTTCTCGAGTTTCCATTCGGGACATGAATGTTGAAAAAACGTCGCCACTCGTAATATGCAAGAATCGAAAGTTCGCTTCCGTAATAAAAAGGTTCATTAAATGCCCAAGCATCCAAATATGGTGGAATAGTACCAAAGGAGGTGTTTCTCGAGATTCTATTAGGACACAAATGTTGCAAAAATGACACCACTCTTAATGTGCAACAATCAAAAGTTCGCTTCCTGGAACAATAAGGTAGATTAACATGCCCAATCATCCAAATATTGTGGAATAGTACCGAAGCTGGTGTTTCTCGAGTTTCCATTCGGGACACGAATGTTGCAAAAACATCACCAGTCGTAATATGCAAGAATCAAAAGTTCATTTCTGGCACAAAAAGGTTTTCATTAACATGCCCAAGCATCCAAATATGGTGGAATAGTATCGAAGGAGGTATTTCTCAAGTTTCCTTTCGGGACATGAATGTTGCAAAAACGTCGCCACTCGTAATATACCAGAATCAAAAGTTCGCTTTCGTAACAAAAAGGTTCATTAACATGCCAAGCATCCAATAATGGTGGAATAGTACCGAAGGAGGTGTTTCTCGAGTTTCCATTCGGGACAGCAATGTTGCAAAAACGTCGCCACTCGTAATATGCAAGAATCAAAAGTTCGCTTCTAGAACTAAAAGGTTTTCATTAACATGCCCAAGCATCCAAATATGGTGGAATAGTATCGAAGGAGGTGTTTCTCGAGTTTCCATTCAAGACATGAATGTTGCAAAAACATCTCCACTCATAATATGCAAGAATCGAAAGTTCGCTTGCATAATAAAAAGGTTCATTAACATGCCCAAGCATCCAAATATGGTGGAATAGTACCGAAGGAGGTGTTTCTCGAGATTCCATTCAGGACACAAATGTTGCAAAAACATCGCCACTCTTAATGTGCAACAATCAAAAGTTCGCTTCCGGAACAAAAAAGTAGATTAACAAGCCCAATCATCGTAACAGAGTGTAATAGTACCGGAGGAGGTGTTTTTCGAGTTTCCGTTCAGCACATGAATGTTGTTAAAATGTGCAAGAATCAAAAGTTCGCTTCACGAACAAAAAGGTTTTCATTTCTATGCCCAAGCATCCAAATATGGTGGAATAGTACCGAAGGAGGTGTTTTTCGAGTTTTCATTCGGGACACGAATGTTGCAAAAACATCGCCACTCGTAATATGCAAGAATCAAAAGTTCGCTTCCACAGCAAAAAGGTTCCTTGACATGCCTAAGCATCCAAATATGGTGGAATAGTACCGAAGGAGGTGTTTCTCGAGTTTCCATTCAGGACACGAATGTTTCAAAAACGTCGCCACTTGTAATGTACAAGAATCAAAAGTATGCTTCTGGAACAAAAAGGTTCATTAACAGCCCCAAGCTTCCAAATATGGTGGAATAGTACTGAAGGAGGTGTTTCTCGAGTATCCATTCGGGACACGAATGTTGCAAAAATATAGGCCCTCATAATGTGCAAGAATCAAAAGTTCGCTTCTAGAACAAAAAGGTTTCATTAACATGCCCAAGCATCCAAATATGGTAGAATTGTCCTGAAGGAGGTGTTTCTCGAAGTTACCATTCAGGACACGATTGTTGCAAAAATGGCACCACTATTAATGCGCAAGAATCAAAAGTTCGCTTCTGGAACAATAAGGTAGATTAACATGCCCAATCATCCAAATATTGTGGAATAGTACCAAAGGTGGTGTTTCTCGAGTTTCCATTCGCGACACGAATGTTGCAAAAACATCGCTACTCGTAATATGAAAGAATCAAAAGTTCGCTTCCGCAACAAAAAGGTTTTCATTAACATTCCCAAGCATCCAAATATGGTGGAATAGTACCGAAGGAGGTGTTTCTCGAGTTTCCATTCGGGACATGAATGTTGAAAAAACGTTGCCACTCGTAATATGCAAGAATCGAAAGTTCGCTTCAGTAATAAAAAGGTTCATTAAATGCCCAAGCATCCAAATATGGTGGAATAGTACCAAAGGAGGTGTTTCTCGAGATTCTATTCAGGACACAAATGTTGCAAAAACGACACCACTCTTAATGTGCAACAATCAAAAGTTCGCTTCCGGAACAATAAGGTAGAGTAACATGCCCAATCATCCAAATATTGTGGAATAGTAACGATGCTGGTGTTTCTCGAGTTTCCATTCGGGACACGAATGTTGCAAAAACATCACCAGTCGTAATATGCAAGAATCAAAAGTTCGTTTCCGGCACAAAAATGTTTTCATTAACATGCCCAAGCATCCAAATATGGTGGAATAGTATCGAAGGAGGTATTTCTCAAGTTTCCTTTTGAGACATGAATGTTGCAAAAACGTCGCCACTCGTAATATGCAAGAATCAAAAGTTCGCTTTCGTAACAAAAAGGTTCATTAACATGCCAAGCATCCAATAATGGTGGAATAGTACCGAAGGAGGTGTTTCTCGAGTTTCCATTCGGGACAGCAATGTTGCAAAAACGTCGCCACTCGTAATATGCAAGAATCAAAAGTTCGCTTCTAGAACTAAAAGGTTTTCATTAACATGCCAAAGCATCCAAATATGGTGGAATAGTATCGAAGGAGGTGTTTCTCGAGTTTCCATTCAAGACATGAATATTGCAAAAACATCTCCACTCATAATATGCAAGAATCGAAAGTTCACTTGCATAATAAAAAGGTTCATTAACATGCCCAAGCATCCAAATATGGTGGAATAGTACCGAAGGAGGTGTTTCTCGAGATTCCATTCAGGACACAAATGTTGCAAAAACATCGCCACTCTTAATGTGCAACAATCAAAAGTTCGCTTCCGGAACAAAAAAGTAGATTAACAAGCCCAATCATCGTAACAGAGTGTAATAGTACCGGAGGAGGTGTTTTTCGAGTTTCCATTCAGCACACGAATGTTGTTAAAATGTGCAAGAATCAAAAGTTCGCTTCACGAACAAAAATGTTTTCATTTCCATGCCCAAGCATCCAAATATGGTGGAATAGTACCGAAGGAGGTGTTTTTCGAGTTTCCATTCGGGACACGAATGTTGCAAAAACATCGCCACTCGTAATATGCAAGAATCAAAAGTTCGCTTCCACAGCAAAAAGGTTCCTTGACATGCCTAAGCATCCAAATATGGTGGAATAGTAACGAAGGAGGTGTTTCTCGAGTTTCCATTCAGGACACGGATGTTTCAAAAACGTCGCCACTTGTAATGTACAAGAATCAAAAGTATGCTTTTGGAACAAAAAGGTTCATTAACAGCCCCAAGCTTCCAAATATGGTGGAATAGTACTGAAGGAGGTGTTTCTCGAGTATCCATTCGGGACACGAATGTTGCAAAAATATAGGCCCTCGTAATGTGCAAGAATCAAAAGTTCGCTTCTAGAACAAAAAGGTTTCATTAACATGCCCAAGCATCCAAATATGGTAGAATTGTCCAGAAGGAGGTGTTTCTCGAGTTACCATTCAGGATACGATTGTTGCAAAAATGGCACCACTATTAATGCGCAAGAATCAAAAGTTCGCTTCCGCAACAAAAAGGTTTTCATTAACATTCCCAAGCATCCAAATATGGTGGAATAGTACCGAAGGAGGTGTTTCTCGAGTTTCCATTCGGGACATGAATGTTGAAAAAACGTTGCCACTCGTAATATGCAAGAATCGAAAGTTCGCTTCGGTAATAAAAAGGATCATTAAATGCCCAAGCATCCAAATATGGTGGTATAGTACCGAAGGAGGTGTTTCTCGAGTTTCCATTCGGGACATGAATGTTGAAAAAACGTCGCCACTCGTAATATGTAAGAATCGAAAGTTCGCTTCCGTAATAAAAGGGTTCATTAAATGCCCAAGCATCCAAATATGGTGGAATAGTACCAAAGGAGGTGTTTCTCGAGATTCTATTTAGGACACAAATGTTGCAAAAACGACACCACTCTTAATGTGCAACAATCAAAAGTTCGCTTCCGGAATAATAAGGTAGAGTAACATGCCCAATCATCCAAATATTGTGGAATAGTACCGAAGCTGGTGTTTCTCGAGTTTCCATTCGGGACACGAATGTTGCAAAAACATCACCAGTCGTAATATGCAAGAATCAAAAGTTTGTTTCTGGCACAAAAAGGTTTTCATTAACATTCCCAAGCATCCAAATATGGTGGAATTGTATCGAAGGAGGTATTTCTCAAGTTTCCTTTCGGGACATGAATGTTGCAAAAACATCGCCACTCGTAATATGCAAGAATCAAAAGTTCGCTTTCGTAACAAAAGGTTCATTAACATGCCAAGCATCCAATAATGGTGGAATAGTACCGAAGGAGGTGTTTCTCAAGTTTCCATTTGGGACAGCAATGTTGAAAAAATGTCGCCACTCGTAATATGCAAGAATCAAAAGTTCGCTTCTAGAACTAAAAGGTTTTCATTAACATGCCAAAGCATCCAAATATGGTGGAATAGTATCGAAGGAGGTGTTTCTCGAGTTTCCATTCAAGACATGAATATTGCAAAAACATCTCCACTCATAATATGCAAGAATCGAAAGTTCGCTTGCATAATAAAAAGGTTCATTAACATGCCCAAGCATCCAAATATGGTGGAATCGTACCGAAGGAGGTGTTTCTCGAGATTCCATTCAGGACACAAATGTTGCAAAAACATCGCCACTCTTAATGTGCAACAATCAAAAGTTCGCTTCCGGAACAAAAAGTAGATTAACAAGCCCAATCATCGTAACAGAGTGTAATAGTACTGGAGGAGGTGTTTTTCGAGTTTCCGTTCAGCACACGAATGTTGTTAAAATGTGCAAGAATCAAAAGTTCACTTCACGAACAAAAAGGTTTTCATTTCCATGCCCAAGCATCCAAATATGGTGGAATAGTACCGAAGGAGGTGTTTTTCGAGTTTCCATTCGGGACACGAATGATGCAAAAACATCGCCACTCGTAATATGCAAGAATCAAAAGTTCGCTTCAACAGCAAAAAGGTTCCTTGACATGCCTAAGCATCCAAATATGGTGGAATAGTACCGAAGGAGGTGTTTCTCGAGTTTCCATTTGGGACAGCAATGTTGCAAAAATGTCGCCACTCGTAATATGCAAGAATCAAAAGTTCGCTTCTAGAACTAAAGGTTTTCATTAACATGCCCAAGCATCCAAATATGGTGGAATAGTATCGAAGGAGGTGTATCTCGAGTTTCCATTCAAGACATGAATATTGCAAAAACATCTCCACTCATAATATGCAAGAATCGAAAGTTCGCTTGCATAATAAAAAGGTTCATTAACATGCCCAAGCATCCAAATATGGTGGAATCGTACCGAAGAGGTGTTTCTCGAGATTCCATCCAGGACACAAATGTTGCAAAAACATCGCCACTCTTAATGTGCAACAATCAAAAGGTTCGCTTCCGGAACAAAAAAGTGGATTAACAAGCCCAATCATCGTAACAGAGTGTAATAGTACTGGAGGAGGTGTTTTTCGAGTTTCCGTCAGCACACGAATGTTGTTAAAATGTGCAAGAATCAAAAGTTCGCTTCACGAACAAAAAGGTTTTCATTTCCATGCCCAAGCATCCAAATATGGTGGAATAGTACCGAAGGAGGTGTTTTTCGAGTTTCCATTCGGGACACGAATGATGCAAAAACATCGCCACTCGTAATATGCAAGAATCAAAAGTTCGCTTCCACAGCAAAATGGTTCCTTGACATGCCTAAGCATCCAATATGGTGGAATAGTACTGAAGGAGGTGTTTCTCGAGTTTCCATTCAGGACAGGAATGTTTCAAAAATGTCGCCACTTGTAATGTACAAGAATCAAAAGTATGCTTCTGGAACAAAAAGGTTCATTAACAGCCCCAAGCTTCCAAATATGGTGGTATAGTACCGAAGGAGGTGTTTCTCGAGTTTCCATTCGGGACATGAATGTTGAAAAAACGTCGCCACTCGTAATATGTAAGAATCGAAAGTTCGCTTCCGTAATAAAAGGGTTCATTAAATGCCCAAGCATCCAAATATGGTGGAATAGTACCAAAGGAGGTGTTTCTCGAGATTCTATTTAGGACACAAATGTTGCAAAAACGACACCACTCTTAATGTGCAACAATCAAAAGTTCGCTTCCGGAATAATAAGGTAGAGTAACATGCCCAATCATCCAAATATTGTGGAATAGTACCGAAGCTGGTGTTTCTCGAGTTTCCATTCGGGACACGAATGTTGCAAAAACATCACCAGTCGTAATATGCAAGAATCAAAAGTTTGTTTCTGGCACAAAAAGGTTTTCATTAACATTCCCAAGCATCCAAATATGGTGGAATTGTATCGAAGGAGGTATTTCTCAAGTTTCCTTTCGGGACATGAATGTTGCAAAAACATCGCCACTCGTAATATGCAAGAATCAAAAGTTCGCTTTCGTAACAAAGGTTCATTAACATGCCAAGCATCCAATAATGGTGGAATAGTACCGAAGGAGGTGTTTCTCAAGTTTCCATTTGGGACAGCAATGTTGAAAAAATGTCGCCACTCGTAATATGCAAGAATCAAAAGTTCGCTTCTAGAACTAAAAGGTTTTCATTAACATGCCAAAGCATCCAAATATGGTGGAATAGTATCGAAGGAGGTGTTTCTCGAGTTTCCATTCAAGACATGAATGATGCAAAAACATCTCCACTCATAATATGCAAGAATCGAAGTTCGCCTGCATAATAAAAAGGTTCATTAACATGCCCAAGCATCCAAATAGGGTGGAAATCGTACCGAAGGAGGTGTTCTCGAGATTTCCATTCAGGGACACAAATGTTTGCAAAACATCGCCACTCTTAATGTGCAACAATGTCAAAGTTCCGCTTCCGGAACAAAAAGTAGATTAACAAGCCCATCATCGTAACTAGAGTGTAATAGTACTGGAGGAGGTGTTGTTTCGAGTTCCGTTCAGCACACGATGTTTCGTAAAATGTGCAAGAATCAAAGTTCACTTCACGAACAAAAAGGTTTTCATTGCCATGCCCAGCATCCAAATATGGTGGAATAGTACCGAGGAGGTGTTTTTCGAGTTTCCATTCGGGACACGAATGATTCAAAACATCGCCACTCGTAATATGCAAGAATCAAAAGTTCGCTTCACAGCAAAACAGGTTCCTTGACATGCCTAAGCATCCAAATATGGTGGAATAGTACCGAAGGAGGTGTTTCTCGAGTTTCCATTTGGGACAGCAATGTTGCAAAAATGTCGCCACTCGTAATATGCAAGAATCAAAAGTTCGCTTCTAGAACTAAAAGGTTTTCATTAACATGCCAAAGCATCCAAATATGGTGGAATAGTATCGAAGGAGGTGTATCTCGAGTTTCCATTCAAGACATGAATATTGCAAAAACATCTCCACTCATAATATGCAAGAATCGAAAGTTCGCTTGCATAATAAAAAGGTTCATTAACATGCCCAAGCATCCAAATATGGTGGAATCGTACCGAAGGAGGTGTTTCTCGAGATTCCATCCAGGACACAAATGTTGCAAAAACATCGCCACTCTTAATGTGCAACAATCAAAAGTTCGCTTCCGGAACAAAAAAGTGGATTAACAAGCCCAATCATCGTAACAGAGTGTAATAGTACTGGAGGAGGTGTTTTTCGAGTTTCCGTTCAGCACACGAATGTTGTTAAAATGTGCAAGAATCAAAAGTTCGCTTCACGAACAAAAAGGTTTTCATTTCCATGCCCAAGCATCCAAATATGGTGGAATAGTACCGAAGGAGGTGTTTTTCGAGTTTCCATTCGGGACACGAATGATGCAAAAACATCGCCACTCGTAATATGCAAGAATCAAAAGTTCGCTTCCACAGCAAAATGGTTCCTTGACATGCCTAAGCATCCAAATATGGTGGAATAGTACTGAAGGAGGTGTTTCTCGAGTTTCCATTCAGGACAGGAATGTTTCAAAAATGTCGCCACTTGTAATGTACAAGAATCAAAAGTATGCTTCTGGAACAAAAAGGTTCATTAACAGCCCCAAGCTTCCAAATATGGTGGAATAGTACTGAAGGAGGTGTTTCTCGAGTATCTATTCGGGACACGAATGTTGCAAAAATATAGGCCATCGTAATGTGCAAGAATCAAAAGTTCGCTTCTGGAACAAAAAGGTTTCATTAACATGCCCAAGCATCCAAATATGGTATAATTGTCCTAAAGGAGGTGTTTCTCGAGTTACCATTCAGGACACGATTGTTGCAAAAATGGCACCACTATTAATGCGCAAGAATCAAAAGTTTGCTTCTGGAACAATAAGGTAGATTAACATGCCCAATCATCCAAATATTGTGGAATAGTACCGAAGCTGGTGTTTCTCGACTTTCCATTCGGGACACGAATGTTGCAAAAACGTCGCCAATCGTAATATGCAAGAATCAAAAGTTCTCTTCCGGCACAAAAAGGTTTTCATTAACATGCCCAAGCATCCAACTAGGGTGGAATAGTACCGAAGGAGGTATTTCTCAAGTTTCCATTCAGGACATGAATGTTGCAAAAACGTTGCCACTCGTAATATGCAAGAATCAAAAGTTCGCTTCCATAACAAAACGGTTCATTAACATGCCAAGCATCCAAACATGGTGGAATAGTACCAAAGGAGGTGTTTCTCGAGTTTCCATTCGGGACAGTAATGCTGCAAAAATGTCGCCACTCACAATGTGCAAGAATCAAAAGTTCACATCCGGAACAAAAAGGTTCATTAACATCCCCAAGCTTCCAAATATGGTGGAATAGTACTGAAGGAGGTGTTTCTCGAGTATCCATTCGGGACACGAATGTAGCAAAAACGTCACCACTCTAAATGTGCAAGAATCAAAAGTTCGCTTCCGGAACAATATGGTAGATTAAAATGCCCAATCATCCAAATATTGTGGAATAGTACCAATGGTGTGTTTCTCGAGTTTCCATTCAGGACACGAATGTTGCAAAATGTCGCTACTCGTAATATGCAAGAATCAAAAGTTTGCTTCCGGAACAAAAAGGTTTTCATTAACATGCCGAAGCATATGGTGGAATAGTACCGAATGAGGTGTTTCTCGAGTTTCCATTTTGGATATGAATGTTGCAAAAACGTCGCCACTCGTAATATGCAAGAATCGAAAGTTCTCTTCCGTAATAAAAAGGTTCATTAACATGCCCAAGCATCGAAATATGGTGGAATAGTACCGAAGGAGGTGTTTCTCGATATTCCATTCAGGACACAAATGTTGCAAAAACATTGCCATTATTAATGTGCAAGAATCAAAAGTTCACTTCTGGAACAAAAAAGTAGATTAACAAGCCCAATCATCCTAACAGAGTGTAATAGTACTGGAGGAGGTGTTTTTTGAGTTTCCTTTCAGCACACGAATGTTGTTAAAACATCGCCACTCTTAATGTGCAAGCATCAAAAGTTCATTTCAGGACCAAAAAGGTTTTCATTAACATGCCCAAGAATCCAAATATGGTGGAATAGTACCGAAGGAGGTGTTTCTCGAGTTTCCATTCGGGACACGAATGTTGCAAAAACGTCGCCACTCGTAATGTGCAAGAATTAAAAGTTTGCTTCCAAAACAAAAAGGTTCATTAACATCCCAAGCTTCCAAATATGGTGGAATATTACTGAAGGAGGTGTTTATTGAGTATCCATTCGGGACACGAATGTTGCAAAAACGTAGGCACTCGTAATGTGCAAGAATCAAAAGTTCACTTCCGGAACAAAACGGTTTCATTAACATGCCCAAGCATCCAAATATGGTAGAATTGTCCAGAAGGAGGTGTTTCTCGAGTTACCATTCGGGACACGAATGTTGCAAAAACGGCACCACTATTTGTAACACCCCAAATTTTCAAAGGAATAAAAATATTATTTAATATATTTTCCTGGAATTAATTATTTTGGAAATACCTTCAATACCCTCCTTTACCCTTTTGAACTACAACCTAGATGAAATGGCCAAACCAGGAGCTGAAAATTTTTGTATATGATCCCAAAGCCAAGATATATTTTTGAGAATTTTAACAAATTTTTATCCACCCTGGAAATGCCCCAAATGATTTAATCAATTTTCTGAAATTATTTTAAATCAGAAAACCTTTTAAAACAGTAATGGGCCTCCCCTCCTTTCTCTCTCTCCTAGCCGGCCCAGCCCCTCTCCCCTCGCGCGCGCGCCCGACACCCCAGCCCCACCTGTCAACACCGACCGCTCCCTCTCGCGCCCGAGCCCGACCACACCCATCAGTCACCGCGCTCGTGTGCTCGCGCCCGCTGACCGCCTTGGCCCACCAGTCAGATCCATTGTCCACCTCGCGCCAAACCCCCTAACCTTGCCAGCCGCTGATCTCGCCTCAGATCCACCCCGTCAGCCCCCTTGCGTTAATTCGCCGACGCAATTACCACCCCTGCGACGCGCCGACCGTTTCCCCTTATTAACCCATGCATCATCGCCCCGGAACCGTCGTCCGCATGCATGGAAAGAAGCTCGCCGGCGTTGAAGCGCTTTTACTCACAGCCTCCCTCCAATTGCGCCCCCTCTACCCTCGCCGTCGACCCTATTTAAACCCCCTGGCCGTCCGCATTTTACCCACACACTCACTCGCTGCGAGAACGAACCAAACGCCCACACTCCCGTTTTTAGCGCCACACCGCCGCCCGCACTCCGGTCGCCCCTCACCGTCGCCAGTAACCTCCTCCGCCCTAGCCAACCACACCGCTGTGACCGCAAGGACATCACCAACCTCGGCCACCCCTCCGTCGACGCCGAACCTTGCCAGAACGCCGTCGCCGACAAGGACCTGAAACCACCTCGTCGTCTACCCTCGTCGCCGGCCACGCCCCGTCGGCCCTAGACCACCGCAAAGGTACCCCCATGTTCCCCTAGGCGTCCTCTTTCCGTTTCTAGGCCTAGCTAGGACCGCCATCACTCATCGTGGCCTCTGGCCCGCTCGCCGTCACCGGAGAAGATGACCGGCATGGGCTGAGTACCCGTGTCGTGTCGGATTCGATCGCGATCGTGCGATCTGGATTCAACGGTGACGATTAAATCCCTCGTGTGATTTAATCGGATCCATTAGATCTCGGCGAAGGGATACGTTCTAATCTGAGCCGTTCGCTAGATTTAAAATCCCGCACTTGATATGAGCCACACGATGCGTACCGGTTCGATGTTTTAATCTGAGCAGTGCACGTCACTTTAACTCCCCCGCCTCGCCCTCACGTGTTGGATCTAGATCCAATGGTCCAGATTGGGCCGGACCACGCGCACAGTGCGCGGGTTCACCGTGGGCCTGGCTCACCGTGGACCCAAGGCGATTTAAATTTGAAAATAAATTCCAAAAACTGCTTTAAACTTGTAAAATTCATATCTGGCGCATTTTAACTTCAAAAATTACCATTCCACTTTCAAAAATTTGTAATATTATTCTCTACATGTTCATTCAATAAAAAATATGTTTACTTTGGATTTTCAGTTTAATTTAAATAGGTATTCAAATGCCCTTAGAGTAAAAATGTAAATTTAATTATTTAAATTTCAGTAAAGCTTATATTTATTTATTCCCTGTTAGAATAATGAAACCACTAAGTTTTCTCTGAACCTTTCATTTTAAATTATTTAGAAAACTCAAAATGAGATTATTCACATTTAAAACCCATTTTTATAAAGGACCGTCCTTCATTATAATTCCTTCTAAATTGTTTCTAAAATAAATTTCAGAAACTTAACAACTTGATTTCCTTTAAATTAAAACCAATTTAAACCTATGTGCTTGTTGTGTGGTTTTAGGTTGTTTAAATTGAACTAGTCAAATGCCTGTGCTTTGCAACAGAATATTATTTTGCGAAGGTTTTTTGTGCAAAATTCATGTTTTCAAAAATCTAAGGTTTTTTACACAAAATTCGTACATCCATACAAAATACATAAATTAAAAGACTGAAATATACAAATAATTTTTCTTTTTTCTTTTTCTTTTTCTTATTTTTTCTATTTTTGTTTTTCTTCTTTTCTTTTTTGTCTCACACGGTTAGTCACTTAGCGCATGCGAAAAGCTGCCCAAGGCGCTCATGCACCTTCCGTATTGCATGCAGGCGGTTGGAGGCCTGGCACGCGGGGATGCTGCATGCGCGCGTAAGCAGTGCGGCCGGGGCGGGCGGCAGTTGCTGGTTTTTACGAGGTATATGCACGGGGGAGGGAGGCGCGCTGCGCGCAAGCGGACGGATGAGTAAGTCCCTGTTTTAATATAGTTAAGATGTTGTATTTATTTTATTTTACTTTATTTATATTAGGAAGATTACGACGTCGTCGAGGAGCTGGAATATTTCCCGGAAGTTCCTCCCTCTACCTTTGCTGAACAAGGCAAGTCACCAAACCAATCTTTTGAGCATGTTGAACCCATGTTTTACTAAACTATCGCTAAAACACATAGGATATTCATGCATTAGTCAAATGAAACCCTTACAATATATTTATTAGGATCCCCCGACCTTGATGAGCACCCTAAGCCATGCTCTCTAGCCTAAACTCCTTGTCACCATATGATTAGTATTATTAGCTAGTGTCCAATGTATTGACACGATTGCTATAGGATTAAAAATGAGTCGTAGCGATTGGTTCTACTATATGATTCCCGTTATTCTCATCTTTGGAATTCTGTCGGTGTTGGAGTTGTGGTTGTGAGTGAATGCATGTTGGATTCCGGGTGCAAGCTAGGGCATTGGTCGGTAGCACCCGGGGCACTATAAGGACCGGTCTGCGGGATCCATTGCAATACACTTCCGTACTAACCACAAGTCTAATGGGTACGTCCTAACTAAGGTATGGAGTGTTCCAAACCGAGGCCACCATTTGGAGATGGGTCAAGCAGCACATGTGGGTGGCTTGTACCGATGTGGCGCAAAAGGGGGTGCGACGTTAGCCGAGATGCGGCCCGGCGCGCCGGCGAAACCTAGAGCGGGTGGTTATCGCTTGGAGCATTTCATGCTGAGGTTTTGGCACGAGTTCCTGTGGTATGGGTCATCTCGTTGGGATGAGTGCGTGCCTTGTGGGTACAGTAGTACATCTCTTATCAGAGTCATTAATGTTTTCGCCGAGCCCACGGTCAAGGGCGGGTTGCGTAACATCCCACAGTTAGATTACTTTGAAATGGATGTGCATGTTGGTTTGACATGTAAGGACTATTTTGCGGGGAGGTAAAATGTAATCCTCGAGTTAGATGATGTTACTGACGTTCATGTTTATTATTCTGCATGATAAAATTTGACTACACTAAATGCAGTAACTGAAAATGTACTTTTCCGTAGTTTTAGCCATTATCATTCCTTTGTTATTATCTTGCATTATTATTTGCATCTGAGGTGGCTTGTTGAGTACTTTTGTACTCATACCCGTTGGACAAACACTTCAGAGGCTGCGTACTACGAGGAGGTTGGTCTGGAGTAGCGACCCAGACAAAGAAAACGATCTTGAAGAAGGCGTTCGTCATGCAATTCTACTTTTATTATTGTTTTCATTAAACTTTGATGTAATAAATATGGTCTGTGTACCATGAATACTTGTCGTATGTACGATTGTCGAATGATGAACCTCTTGTATTATTGTTTTTCTTATGAAATTCAATAATGTTCTGATTTCGGTAAATCGGGGCGCCACAAGATGGTATCAGAGCCGACTTGACTGTAGGAAGCCAAATAGACCCGCCTAGCCAATAGCTGTAGAAAATTATTTCTCGAAAACCTACTTTATAAACTTTGTTCCTCCCCTCACTTTTCTTCAATTTTCTGTTTTGTAGATGCCTATCTACCAAGTCCACAGCTACTGCCACCACTTTGAGGGCTTCGTCAGGGAGCTCCGCATCATGCTCACATTCCTCGGGTTCGTCTTCGAGCCCAAATTTCAAGGAGTGTACTTGGAGGAGTTTGTCGGGCCTTGCGACGTCTCCCTCACCGACCCTGGCTCCGGAGAGCATTTGCCGCCCTACACCACCGCACTTGGGGGCCCGACTTTCGACGTCGCATGCCAACGAGTCGCCCTTCAGGCCCTCATGGAGTTGAGGATGATCTATGATGATCGTCTTCAGAACTCGTCTTTCCGGCTTGTGCCGAAGCGCACTCTCGGTGCCTACGGTAGCATCTACCTCGGAGTTCACTCTGTGCGTGATCCGGTCATGGCCCGACAATCGCGTCTTCTTCAAGCTATGGATGACCTCCATACTGAGGCGGTGCTCGACGCCGATTAGCACCATGAGGCAGTTGAGTTTCTTTGTCAGGAGACGAAGAGCTTGATCCAACAGAACGGCGAGCTGCAGCGCAAGATTATGCAGCTGCAGAAGGATATCGCGGAGATGGTTCCCCTCCTCCCGAGGAAGAGGAAGCCCATCCGTGAGCCCGCCCCTCGCCCCAAGAGGATCCCGCCACATCTCTCCATAGCCGGACCCTCCACCGCCAGCGCCCCTGCACCACGCCCCGGCCTCATCTCCGACCCAATCATCGAGAACTTTCTTGAGCCCACCATCCCTCGGGAGCCGCGTACTCGTGGTTCCGAGAGCACGGAGACCGCCTCCGGTGGCGAGTAGGCGCTAGATACCGCTTTCTAATAAAATAATTTTTGTATGTGGTGCTATCTACAACGAGTTGTGTTGTGGATGGAATAAGAGCTTGATTGTAACGAACAATTTTACCACTTGATTTACATGTATGCATGAGCCTTATGAATTATATTGTTAACTCATCATCTTTTTGCCTTAAAACGTCGTATGTTCAGAAGATGGCCGACCACCAGAACACCGGCTCCAACAACGGAGAAGGAGGAAGCCGTGACGCGCCCGAGGGTGTTGTACCCAGCTGGGGTGCAACGGGCCCACGACATTCTGGGTCGCCATCCACCAACCATCCCACCTTGGCAGAAATGATGGCAAACCAGAACCAGCTAATCACCGCCCTCCTCACCCAGATGCAGCACCAACAAGCTCAGTTTGATCGTCTGCAAAATGGGGAGCCTGCCCCTCACGCACCAGCACCCGCACCCACTCCCCAACTCTCAGAATTTCTGCGCGTGCGCCCGCCCATCTTCTCTAGCACCACCAACCCCATGGAGGCCAGAGATTGGCTCCGCACCATTGGGAAGAAGCTAGACCTCCTCCCCTGCACCGACCGGGAGCGAGTGGCCTTCGCCACTCACTAGCTCCAGGGTCCCGCCGCTGAATGGTGGGACAACTACCGTGAGTCCCAGCCTGAGGACCACGTGGTGACATGGGCGGAGTTCACCATCGCCTTCCGTGCCGCCGATGTCCCCGCCGGAGTCATCGCGGTCAAGCAGCAGGAGTTTCGCGACCTGCAACAGGGCAACCGGACCGTCATGGAGTATCTCCATGAATTCAACTGTCTGGCTCGCTACGCACCGGAGGAAGTGCGGACCGACGCCCTCCGCTAGGCTAAGTTCCTCCGGGGACTTAAGGATGAGCTGTCCATCCAGCTCGTCGCCACCGACTACATCGACTTCCAACGGCTAGTGAATAAAGCGCTCATCCAAGAGACTGAGCAAAACAAGTTGGACCTCTAGAAGAGGAAGATGATCGCCTTCAAGCATCGACAAGCGAATTCCCAAAGGCCCCGCTTCGTCCCTCCGCTGCCAACGCCCGCCTACCATCCTCGGCCCGCCTACAGGCCACCTAACGCCGCCGGTGGATCCAATGCCGGGCATCCCCGTCCCACTCCACCATCTCCGGCCGCTCAGCCGACGCCCGCCGCCAAGGCCCCGGTCTTGAAGGATCGCCAAGGGAGGCCGGTCGTCTGCTTCACTGCTAGAAGGAAGGGCACTATTCGCACCAGTGTCCTCACCCCAAGCAGTCCCAAGGCGTGGCACCCAACCAGGCGGTTCGTACCCGCGTCAATCACATCACCGCGGAGGAAGCTCAGGAGGCTCCCGAAGTCGTGCTCAGTACGTTTACTGCAAATACCATACCGGCTATGATTTATTTGACTCTGGAGCAACACATTCTTTCATCTCGGAATATTTTGTGAAAACCCACAGCTTGGACGTACTCCCTCTGTCCATCCCCATGATGATTGCCACTCCAGGCAATAAACCTTAGCCCACTTATACAGTCCTAAGGTTAAGATAGAGATACAAGGAGTATCGTTCTGGGCAGAGCCAGTCCTCATTAAGTGCACCGGACTCGACCTCATCCTAGGGATGGATTGGTTGATGAAGCACAAGGGAGTGATCGACTGTGCCAACAAGTTCGTAACCATGACCAACCTCGAAGGTGAAGCCGTCACTTTTCGGATGACCAGCCGCAAACCCCTAAAGCATCTCTTCACTCTCTAGCTCTTGAAGAAGTGCCCATCGTCAAGGAGTTTATGGACGTCTTCCCAGACGACCTACCAGGAATGCCTCCCAGCGGGACATCGAATTCAGAATCAAACTTGTCCCTTGGACCACTCCAATCTCCAAGCGCCCGTACCGGATGGCCGCCAATGAATTAGCCGAAGTCAAGAGCAACATCGAAGACTTGGAACAGAAAGGTTACATCCGACCGAGTACCTCACCCTGGGGTGCACCGGTCATCTTTGCCATGAAAAAGGACAAGACTAAAAGGATGTGCGTGGACTATAGAGCCTTGAACGACGTAACCATCAAGAACAAGTACCCATTGCCTCGGATCGACGACCTGTTCGATCAACTGAAAGGATCCTCGGTGTTTTCCAAGATTGACCTCAGGTCAGGTTATCACCAATTGAGGATTAGAGAAGAGGACATACCCAAGACTGCCTTCACCTCTCGCTATGGACTCTACGAGTATATTGTGAAGTCGTTCGGACTCACGAATGCCTCGGCCTTTTTCATGAACATGATGAACAATGTATTCATCGAGTTCTTGGATAAGTTCATCGTGGTATTCATCGACGATATCCTCGTCTACTCCAAGACCAAGGAAGAACATGAAACCCACCTCCGTCTGACCCTCGGAAAGCTAAGGGAACAGCAATTGTACGCCAAATACAGTAATGCGAGTTTTGGTCATCAGAGGTAAAGTTCCTCGGTCATGTTATATCTGCCGGTGCAATTCTACTTTTATTATTGCTTTTATTAAACTCTGATGTAATAAATATGGTCCGCGTACCATGAATACTTGTCGTATGTACGATTGTCGCATGATGAACCTCTTGTATTATTGTTTTTCTTATGAAATTCAATAATGTTCCGATTTCGGTAAATCGGGGGGCCACACTATTAATGTGCAAGAATAAATGTTCGCTTTCGGAACAATAAGGTAGATTAACATGACCAATCATCGAAATATTGTGGAATAGAACCAAAGGTGATGTTTCTCGAGTTTCCATTCGGGACACGAATGTTGCAAAAACATCGACAGTCGTAATATGCAAGAATCAAAGTTCACTTCTAGCACAAAAAGGTTTTCATTAACATGCCCAAGCATCCAAATATGGTGGAATAGTACTGAAGGAGGTGTTTTCTCAGTTTCCATTCGGGACATGAATGTTGCAAAAATGACGCCACTCGTAATATGCAAGAATCGAATGTTCGCTTCTATAATAAAAGGTTCATTAATATGCCCAAGCATCCAAATATGGTGGAATAGTACCGAAGGAAGTGTTTCTCGAGATTCCATTCAGGACACAAAATGCTGCAAAAACGTCGCCACTCTTAATGTGCAAGAATCAAAAGTTCGCTTCCGGAACAAAATGTAGATTAACAAGCCCAATCATCGTTACAGAGTGTAATAGTACTAGAGGAGGTGTCTTTCGAGTTTCCGTTCAGCACACGAATGTTGTTAAAACGTCACCACTCTTAATGTGCAAGAAACAAAAGTTCGCTTTAGGAACAAAAACATTTTCATTAACATGCCCAAGCATCCAAATATGGTGGAATAGTACCGAAGGAGGTGTTCTTCGAGTGTCCATTCAGGACATGAATGTTGCAAAAACATCGCCACTCATAATATGCAAGAATCAAAAGTTCGCTTCTATAACAAAAGGTTCATTAACAAGCCCAAGCATCCAAATATGGTGGAATAGTACCGAAGGAGGTGTTTCTCGAGTTTCCATTCGGGACACGAATGCTGCAAAAACGCCGCCACTCGTAATGTGCAAGAATCAAAAGTCTGCTTCCGGAACTAAAAGGTTCATTAACATCGCCAATCATCCAAATATGGTGGAATAGTACTAAAGGAGGTGTTCTCGAGTATCCATTGGGACACGAATGTTGCAAAAACGTAGGCACTCGTAAAGTGCAAGAATCAAAAGTTCACTTCCGAACAAAAGGTTTCATTAACATGCCCAAGCATCCAAATATGGTAGAATTGTCCTGAAGGAGGTGTTTCTCGAGTTACCATTCGGGACCCGAATGTCGCAAAAACGACACCACTATTAATGCGCAAGAATCAAAAGTTCGCTTTCAGAAAAATAAGGTAGATTAACATGCTCAATCGTCCAAATATTGTGTAATAGTACCGAAGGTGGTGTTTCTTGAGTTTCCATTCGGTACAAGAATGTTGCAAAACATCGCCATTCGTAATATGCAAGAATCAAAAGTTCGCTTCTTGCACAAAAAGGTTTTCATTAACATGCTCAAGCATCCAAATATGGTGGAATAGTACCGAAGGAGGTGTTTCTCAAGTTTCCATTCGCGACATGATGTTGCAAAAATGTCACCACTCGTATATGCAAGAATCAAAATTTCGCTTCCAAAACAAAAAGGTTTCATTAACATGCCCAAGCAATCCAATATGGTGAATAGTATAGAAGGAGGTGTTTCTCGAGTATAAATTCGGGACATGAATGTTGCAAAAATGTCAGCACTCTAATTTTCAAGAATCATAAGTTCGCTTCCGTATTAAAAAGGTTTCATTAACATGCCCAAGCATCCAAATATGGTAGAATAGTACCGAAGGAGGTGTTTCTCGAGTTACCATTCGGACACGAATGTTGCAAAAACGGCACCACTCTTAATGTGCAAGAATCAAAAGTTCACTTCCGGAACAATAAGGTAGATTAACCTGCCCAATCATCAAATATTGTGGAATAGTACCAAAGGTGGTGTTTCTAGACTTTCCATTTGGGACACGAATGTTGCAAAAATGTCGCTACTCGTATATGCAAGAATCAAAAGTTCGCTTCCGGAACAAAAAGGTTTCATTAACATGCCCAAGCATCCAAATATGTGGAATAGTACCGTAGGAGATGTTTCTCGAGTTTCCTTTCGGGACATGAATGTTGCAAAAACGTCGCCACTTGTAATATGCAAGAATCGAAAGTTCGCTTCCGTAATAAAAGGTTTATTAACATGCCCAAGCATCCAAATATGGTGGAATAGTACCAAAGGATGTGTTTCTCGAGATTCCATTTAGGACACAAATGTTGCAAAAACGTCGCCCCTCTTAATCTACAGAATCAAAGTTTGCTTCTGGAACAAAAAATAGATAAACAATCCCAATCAACCGAACAGAGTGTAATAGTACTGGAGGAGTGTTTTTTGATTTCCGTTCAGCACACGAATGTTTTAAAACGTCGCCACTCTTAATGCAAGAATCAAAAATTTGCTTCAGAACAAAAAGGATTTCATTAACATACCCAAGCATCCAAATATGGTGGAATAGTACCGAAGGAGGTGTTTCTCGAGTTTCAATTCGGGACACGAATGTTGCAAAAACATCGCCACTCGTAATATGCAAGAATCAAAAGTTCGCTTCCATAACAAAGGTTTTTAACATCCCCAAGCTTCCAAATATGGTGGAATAGTACTGAAGGAGGTGTTTCTCGAGTATCCATTCGGGACACGAATGTTGCGAAAACGTAGGCACTCGTAATGTGCAAGAAT